>PVIW01000546.1:444378-461338 GCA_004026585.1 Noctilio leporinus
CCCCCCCCCCCCCCCCCCCCCCCCGATGAATTATTCTAGGAGTCAATCAGGGAACCAAATCTCTGAGCCTTTTGACACATGTCTGCGTTCCATGAGGGAAATACACTGTAGGGGCCCAAAACACCCAGCTCCAAAGAAGAGGCAAAGACCTTTGGACAGCGCTGTTCCTAGTCTTAGGGATATTATGTGAATTCTGCGAATCCCTAAAATGCTATTTTTATGGCTAATTGGAGCATCTGCAATGGTACTTATATTTGAAC
Source organism: Noctilio leporinus (assembly GCA_004026585.1). Taxonomy (NCBI): domain Eukaryota; kingdom Metazoa; phylum Chordata; class Mammalia; order Chiroptera; family Noctilionidae; genus Noctilio; species Noctilio leporinus. The sequence goes on from PVIW01000546.1 coordinate 444,639, forward strand.
ACATCAGAATTTCAAATTTGGTGAAATATGTGAGCCCTCATCCTAGGAAAATGCATATAGGCACACATTCCCATTTTTCCTCAGAGTTTCAGGGATTTTTAGATTTTTTGACCTTAGGTTAATATCTCCTGCTCTAGTTTTCCTTAATATCTTGGGGTTTTTTGGTTTTTTTTTTTCCCCTTCTGGGAATTAAATATTTAAGAGTGTAGGCTCGTACTTGAACTCTTGTGTCGGTGAGTAGATTTGGCTCAAGTGTGCTTTAAAGTGAGCTCTAGAAGCTCTCTGGGTCCTGTGTCAGACATAATGCCAAGTATGGCAGTAATGCACGCAAGTTCCAAGTGAAACGTACGGGAACGCAAGTTTCTAAAGTGGAGGTTGGAGCACAGGAGGGATGGAGAATAAGAATGTTGTGCAAGGCAGGTTTCTTTAAAGGTGGAAATGTTTTTTTCAAAGTAAAATATGTGAAATGGATTGTAACCAACCCACAAGATGAATAAATATTTTAGGGCAAGGAATTAGAAGACAAAAAAGTTTGCTTTTCCTTTCACATGTTCAGAGCCATACTTTATGGTATTTTAAGTTTTTAGATCAAAATTAGAGCCCTGTCAAATTGTGGGGCAGTAATTGAGAGAGACTCGTAAATATCACTAAATGTATCTGTTGGGGAGGAGAAACCTTTCAGAAAGCTTTGTTTATTCAATGTGTTTTATATTCTTTACACATGAGCTACCAGAAGGTCTCGGTTGTAAATTAAGGATTTAAAACAAAATCAGTTTATCTGGAAACAAGAGTTGTATGGGAGAGGTAGACTTGTAGTCAAGTTTATAATTAACGGGCCTTTATCATTGGGGTAGAAATTCATTTCTCTTGAGTGAATATTTGCTTAACATGGGTTGTGTTTGAAGGTGGGATGAAAACTTATTCACTCCATTTCTGGCGTGGAAAGAGCTAGCATTTAAATGCGCACAGTGTGTGGGTTTAATTGCTGCTTTCAGTAACCAGCTTTAGGGTCCTGTTGTGGAGATGCACTTATCAATCCATGGCTTTGCTCTTCTCAAGCTGCACCACTTGGGGCTTGCCTCCTTTCACCACAGCCTAAGAAATAAATATTTATTGTATTACTATTATGTGTCAGGCTATTAAATTACTATCACGTGTTAGGTTTAATGGCCGAGACATTATCCGTGTTATCATTTGCTTGTAGCCTCTTAATCTTACCTTTGATCATAGTGCGGTGTGCTGCTGTCTACGCAGAGTCCTTTGGGGCTACATCACTAACGTAGTTGTTAACATCATTGGGCCCGGGAGGCCAGAGAGGCTTTTTGGATCGTGTGAAATAAGTAGATGTTAGGTAATAATAATACCTAGCATCTATTAAGCACTGAGGTACCAGAGACTGTACAGAACTATTTACATATGTGGTTATGTTTACAGCCCGCAGAAGCCCTATTATAAGGAAGCTGAGGTCGTTATCTCCATTTTATAGTCAAGGACTCAGAGGCTTAGCGATTGCATCGTGAGCCCAAGGTCACACAGTGTGTAAGCGGTACACGTAGGCTTGGAACTCAGGCAGCCTGTAGTAGCTGGGGATCTCCATAGAAACAGAGCCAATAGGGGGGTGTGGTGTATGTATGTTGTGTGTAGGTGTGTGAGAGAGAAAGGGTTGGGGGTACAGGGAGCGATTTTAAGGAATTGGCTCATGTGATTGTGGGTAACTCCCAAGTCTGAAGTCTGCTAGGCATGTTGTCAGTGTGGAGACCCATGCGGGACATGAGTTGATAGTTAAGTTCAAGCCCAAAGGCAGCCTATAGCAGAATTCCCTCTTTTGGGGGGGACCTCAGTCTTTTTCTCCTAAGGCCTCCACAGATTGGATGAGGCCCACCCACATTATGGTGGGTAATCTGTTTTGCTCAGAGTGTACTGGTTTAGATGTCAATCTCATGTTTAAAAAAAATACCTTCATAGCAACATGTAGACTGATGTTTGACCACATACCTGGGTATCATTGCCTAGCCAGGTTGACAGATAAAATTAACTATCACACAGCCTAACTTCAGGACCCACACTTCTAGCTACTGTGGGGAAACAGCATGTGAAAAGTACAGAAGTGATAATAGAGTATGGCTTGTTCAGTGAACTCAAAATACTTCAGGAAGGCTGGATTGACGGATGCGTATGGGAAGCATTAGAAGATGAGGTAGGCCTCAACTAGATTTTGAGTCAAGCTAGGGGCTTGAATTCATTCAAAGAGTACATTCTAGAAAGAATACTGGGAAGTGATAAGAAGGGCTTGGGAGGTAGTGATGCTAGAGACAGGTGGCAGGTGAGGGCCCGGAGGAGGGACAGCACATTGGCAGGGGGTGTCACACTGGAAAGCTACAGTGAGACTTGTTAGCTCACTGGATCAGAATGGAAGGCATTTCTTTGTTTTAGATGAAGGCTCTGGGAAGGGCCATTTGTCATGTTTGGAGCTGGTTGTGGTTGGGAGGTGATGGATGATGGCATTTTGAATGAGTGCTGATGGGACAGGGTTGGGTAGAGGCCTGGAGAGAGCAAATGTTGAGTCATCAGTATAATATCCCTGATTCTTGATCAGGAGCAATTCCCCTACATACACATAAAACCTTTGGCAATTTCTGAAGGCAGTTTTGGTTGTCAGCACTGGAGAGTGTGTATGCGTGTGCACTTGCCTAGATACACATGCATGTTGCTAGCATGTGGGTAGAGGCCAGGAACAGCCCCTCATGATAAGGAATTAGCCAGTCTAAAATAGCGATAGTGCTGACGTTGAGAAACCCTGATATATGTATATGTGGTCTGTCTGGAAAAAAATCCAGCCATTGTGAATGTAATGAGAATGGTTTGCATGACATCAGTGTAACCTGACAGCCAAGGAGAGTGGGCTGGAATGCGCATGCGTGAACAGTAAAAGTGACTGAGTGAGTAGAGCCACGAATCTGCAATAAGTTTTGCATTAAGCTTGAACATTCCCCTGTGGGAACTATTCAGATGATTCAGGAGGCCGCAGCGATGGGCAGCTGGTAATTCGCAACTTCATTACCACAACATGCCTGCTCATGCATCTTGTCTCCTGTAGAAATTTTTTTGCAAAACATCAAATCGCCCAGGTGACTCAGCCCCCTACAGCCCAGATTTGTTGCCCCGTGACTCCTGGCTTTTCCAAAAAAAAAAAAAAAATTACCATTGAAGGAGAAGAGATTTCAGACCTTCAGTGAGATTCAGGAAAATACGATGGGGCTGTTGGTGGCAACTGGGAGAACTGTGTGGTCCCAAGGTCCTTACTTTGAAGGGGATGGAGGCATCATTGTCCGAAGTACAGTGTTTCTTGTATCTTCTTCAATAAATGTCTTAATTTTTCATATCACATGGCTGAATATCTTCTGGACAGACCTCATATATATGTAGATGTGTGTATATTTTCCTGTGTGGGGGCAGGGGGTATGGATTTTAACAAAAGGTGTTGGGTATTTTTATGTACTATAAATACACTCACCCACTTATATTAAGTGCATAAAGACGTACGCTGACACCTTTGAGAGCTTACATATTTCTGGTTTTTGTAACCTGATAGCCCTCAAAAGCAACCTAGAATATGGAAATATTCTTTTTTTTTTTTTTTTTTTTGCTGGAACTATATTCTTGTACTGCTAATTATCTGTGTTGGATGTATTAGTGCCCCCTTTTCCTAATATTAAAGAAATGAATGTGGTTGAAAGACAAAACAACCCAAGTTCTACATATTGAACTTAGATGCTTAGATTTTTAGATCTGGGTGGAATCCCAACCTCTTCATTTTGTAAATGAGGATGCTAAGACCTAGTGAGGGGGGAAAAAAGCTTGTTCACAAATCACTTAGCTAGTAATTGGCAGCACTCAGATTTCAGACCCCTGACTGTTTTTTTTAAAGATTTTATTCATTATTTTTAGACAGAAGGGCAGGGAGGGAGGAAGAAAGGGCGAGAGAAACATTGCTGTATGGTTGCCTTTCACCTGCCTCCAGCTACGGACCTGGCAGGAGACCTGGTATGTGCCCTGGCTGGGAATCGAACCAGCAACCTTTGGGTTTTTAGGCCCATGCCTATCCACCGTGCCACCAGCCAGGGCTCCTGACTGCTTTTTAAATTCACATTTGTATAGTGTTTTATCTTTGCAAAACATGTTTTCAGCATCAAGTTTTTTGATATCTCACCTACCTCAGGGAACCAGGTGATAGTATTATCCCAATTTTAAAGAAGGTAAAAACTAAGATTTAAGGGCAGGAAGGAACCCCATGTCACAAGAATGTTGTTAAGTAGTGGAGACAGAAAGTAGGGTGCTTATTAAATCCATTGCTGCGCTCCTTGAGCATCTTACAGAGACACATCTCAGAAAAATAGGAAAAAGGCAGTCTAATATAATCAAGATGAAATAAATGTTCGCCAAGTGGGAGAAGTGAGTAACACTGAGTCCTGCTTGGAAACTGCTAAAATTAGGAAAAGGAAAAGCTTAGATAATGGTTGGATTACCAAATATCATAATATTTATATTTCTGATTCTTTTCTCTTCCTTATCCTTCAAAACCATTCATTTGCTCCCCCTATTATGCTAATGTATTATCTTTTTAAAATCCAGTTTATTTCTAATTCTGTTATCAGTAACAGAAGAACCCTAAAGCCATTGAGATCTCAGTTGTCATTCTGTTCATACATTATTTGTTTAGATTTGACCTTACCTAACATTTTCTTAACCAGTAGATTTCCATAGTGTTCAGTAGATATCTCTATAATAGACATATGCTTTTGGAATAGGAGCTTATAACTTTTTTAAACTGGAAAGTTGGTGATTTCTTTCATGTAGTATTAATAAACACTGTTTCAGTCTGTAATTGCCCCTACAAGCATTTGATAACCTTTGAGTGCATTGCAAGATACCAGTGTTCTGTCCGAACAAAAAATCAAGACCCCACCTTTTTCCTGGTCTTGTTAGGAGACCCAGTAAATACACACCTCAGCTGTACTTTTTCTTAGGTCAGTGCTGTCCTTGACCCCATTGTCACGAACATGCTCTTTCTGCTTAGCAAACTGCTTCATGGGGTGTGTTTCCGAACAGATCATTCTCTTTAGGATACCCTTTTTTGAAATATATTTCCATTTCTTTTTTAGTCCCCACCCCCCCTTCAGCAGTCTTCGGGGGCTCAATTGGGGTTAAAACACCTTTTCGTATTATTTTAATTACTGCTTTCCCCACCCCCACCCCCAGCCCCACTGCCTTCCTGTTTCCCCTCCTCTTTCCCCCTAACGGTACTGTTCTGCAAAGCCTGCAATGATTGATGTGATGGCAGTGCTGTCATTCTTTTTAACCAAAAAAAAAGTCATTTTTGTTCTAGTTATTTTAATAGAGTCCCATTAAAGATGTATTGCTGACTGAAATATCGGCATGAAGGGCTCTCACTGAGCTGAGCCCAGGAATTAAGAAGTCAGGAAATCGGCTGCTGCATTGCAAGAGAGCCTTGTGTGACACCGAATCTCCTGATTGGGGAGATCATTACTGCTATTATGACTCGACTTGCGTAGGAATTTTAAATTCCATCTGAATGTCAGTAATAACCCTCTTAGCAAATTATCCTGAATAAAATCATGAAGGCATTTTATATAATAGGTGTTGAATTACTGGATAGATTTGCTAATTAAATACTCTTTGTTCTGCTGCAGTTGACATTACAGGGTAAGATCTTGAACAATTATTCTCAACAGCTGTACTTTGTTAAGGGAAAAATTAACCACAAAGTTTATTTTTTTACACTTGAAGTTGGCAGATTTTTGAAATGTGCTTGAAAAATTTCATCATCCAATTGGTAATGAGTAGATAAATATGCAGGTGTTGCTGTGAAATCAGATAACTGCAGACTGCCTTATTAATGAATTTAGCAAGCCTTTTATAGCCCTGTTTTCTAGCTTTTGGCACTTACAAAATGATTTTCTGTCAGAATGGGTGGCTTTAATATTAGGCTTGTCACTTTGAAGTGAACTTATGAGCGGTCATCTTGTAAGCACTGTTCCTTGTGTCCAGTGGACCTTTCTGGATACCTGTGGCTTTTTTGTCAAATTTATTCCCTTAATGGGGAAAATATCTGTAATATGTTTTTGATTGTTGGCTTCCAGAACATTCATATGGTGTAGGCTTTTTAACAAGGCAGAGAGACACAATGATAAGAAAATGAAGTGTAAGATCTAGCTTCTAGGTCAAGCTCTTGACTAACTCTGTTACTTTGGGCAGAATCGCACAGCCTAATTTTCCTTATCTGTAAAATTGGGGTTATAATAATCCCTACCCCTTAGAAGTATACATTCAGCATTCTACAAGTATTTGTTAATAGCTACCATGTATTAGGCCCTCTGCTAGATATTGAGACATTGGTAGTCCACTGGAGATCCAACAGCTGAGCCCAGTGAGGAATTTGAATTGAGGGCAGCTTTGGGGTGATCCTGCTCATCAGCCTTGCGTGAGCTGGATGATAGTGCCTTGTGGCAGGCACCATCTAGAACTGCTTAGCCAAGAAGAGCAAGAAGTAGCAGTCAACCTGGTTGTAGGCTCTCTGGCCTAGGATGGATGGAAGAGTTGACAAGCTGTGGAGAGGACCTTGAACTTGAGATAGAACATAGTCATCAGCTGCTGTTGAGGTCCACTGGAAAGACGGTGATTAAAGCTATCTGCAGAAATCAATATACCCTATGTGGAGAGCTATTTGACTATATTTGTCAAAAAAATTTTAATATATAACCTTTAACCCCGTAAGTCTTCTTGCAGGAGTTTATCGTGTTACTGGCATATTGGCAGATTCTACGTGTATGAGGATTATTTGTTGAAGTGAGGTTACTCAGTTAAAGATTAGAAGTAATATACCTGTTCAATAATAGAGCAAGAGCAATTAAATAATTGAGCAATTAAATCATGATCAGTTGCTACAATGGAGTACTATGTAGTGATTAAAAAGTAAATCAGCTCTTTATGTGTGGGTATGGAATAATCTCAAAATAAAGTGTTAGGTTAAAAAAAAAAGCGCAGCATAGCCTTTATAGTTTGCTTAATTTTGTACCATTTCTGTGCAAAACAGCCACCAAGAGGTTTCTGTCACCAAAGAGAAAGTCATTTTGGGAGCAGCCCTCAGGCTGTGCATGGAAGTGGTTGTGAGTTGGTGGAGGACAGAGTGGGGTGGGTGATGGATCTGAAAGGTGAGGGTGCTCTCAGGGATGATCTAGTTGGTTTTGTTCATGGTGTGAAAGAAGAGCGGAAGAAATCCTGCCAATTCAGGGTTACAGTGAAAGGCCAGCTGACTGTTCCTGAGGCATTGCACTTGGCACGTAACTGATACCTGTGGGATTGTCCCCTGTGCTGTGGAGAGTGAACTCTAGCAGCGATGGAAGGGGCAGAGGATGAAAACTCGAGATCAGTAGTTTTGTCTTCACTGTGATTAACTTGCCTTGGGTGGATCTCATTATTGCCCTTTTCCCGAAGGGATTGTCAGGTAGTCTCCCACAATGCTCTCCCTGTAATTTAAATGTTAAAAAATGAAGATGAAGTGGAGGAAAGTGAATGTGTTTATGAAGTAACTGAATTCTAGTGCCTGGTAGAAAAGTAATTGGTATTACTATGAGACCTATCAGTCCACTGGCAAACAGTGTTTTTTGTGCATGTTGCGTATGAAGCCTGGTCTCGATGGGGAGGGGATACTAAAAACTGTTTCCAGAATGAGATTACCGCGATTATCTTGAACTAGTGTCCTGCAACTCCACTTACAACATAAGAATCAACTCGAAGCCCTGGCTGGTGGCACAGTGGATAGGCACCAGCCTGCCAACCCAAAGGTCGCTGGTTCGATTCCCCAGCCAGAGCGCATAATGAGGTTGCCAGCCAGGTCTCCAGCCAGGTCTGTGGATGTCTCTCTCCTTTCCCCTCTCTTTAAGAATAATAAATTAAATCTTTAAAAGAATAGTATATAATTTTAAAAAAAGAATCAACTTGAGAGCTGTTTTTTAAAAATATCTGTTGGGTCCAAATATTGGTATTTGTTCAAAGGTTTCTGGGTGATTCCACTGTATAGCCACTATTAAAACCACCAGTTAGCCTAATCAGAATTCACCACCAGCCTCAGGCAGGGGAAGGGCTTCCTTCCCTAAGAACATAGGACAATAAATGCCTGCACAAAATTGGGAGCCAGTAATAGAGGGGAGGAGCAATGGAAATGGAAAGTAGTGGGTAGATACAAAAGATACTCTAAGGTCAGGATTTATAGGGCTCTGTAATATGAAGGACAAGAAAGAAACGATGTGAGATTTGAGCTTAGTTGACAATGAGGACTATTGGGGGTAGGAAAAAGAAATATAAAGGAAGTAAGTCTATCTGGCCCATTGGAAAAGTGATTTCTGGTTTAGATCAGTGCTTTAAAAGATGAGCAGTAGTGGACAGGGAAATAGCATAAAGTGACTAAGGCCCCGTACTCTGGGGTAAGAAGTGCTTGGGTTCTTATCCTTACTCTCACTTAGTGCGACAAATTAATTACTCCCTCTTCTTCTTCTTCTTCTTCTTCTTCTTCTTCTTCTTCTTTTTTTGGTCATCTAACAAATGGGGATATAAATGGCGATTACCTCTTGGGGACCTTGGAGAATGACATGAGAAAATACATGAGATGCTTGTAGTGCAATATCTGTCCCCGACACTGTCTGAGTGCTCATCATGCCATATTACTTGTTAAGAGGCTTTGAATGTATTTCTGATCTGGTCCCTGATAATTTATACCTTTTTAGCTATCTCCACATTGTAACCTACATGTGTGTAATCTTACAGCTCTACGGGCCTGGGAACAGACCTGTCTATAGATACTATCTGTATGATTGCCTTCATTCACTGAATGCTTTTGAGCCCCAGCTTTGTATGGGCATTATGCTGGCTCCCAGACTGTAGTGAAGGCCTGCTTTCTGCCTTCAAGAAATTTAGTGTAGAGAAGAAATGTAAGTTTAATCTGTTTACTACTATATATATATGATATATATTTGATATATATATCTAATATGCTTATCTTTATATATGTATTTTTAAATTTTTTAAAAAAAGATTTTATCTAATCATTTTTAGAAAGAAGGGAAGGGAGAGAGGCAGAGAGGGAGAGAGACATCAATGTATGGTTGCGTTTCACCTGCCTCCAGCCACAGACCTGACTGGAGACCTGGCTTGCAACCTGGTTACGTGCCCTGGCTGGGGAATCGAACCTGCGACCTTTGGGTTCACAGGCCGGTGCCTTATCCACTGTGCTACCAGCCAGGGCGTATTTTTTAACTTTTTAAGGTCCTGAATATCATGAGTAAGAAATGCCGTATGTTCTGTCAAGCTTTTTTTTGACATGCAGTTCTTTTAACTACTAGTAATGAGAATAGTTTGTTTGTTTTTCATGTTATAAATAAAGGGATGCATTCGGTCCTTGAGTAATATCATTTTGTTTATCATTTCATGATAATGATGAGGAAAGAAAATGATTCCCACTCAGAGCCACTGTCAATGTGGAGTTTGCAAGTTCTCCCCAAGTCTGCATGGGTTTTCTCCAGCTACTCTGACTTGTCTTAAATCCCCAAACTGTGCATGTGTAGTGAACTGGCGTGTCTGCCTTGCCCCAGTGTGAGTGAGTGTGCGTGTGGGTGTAGGTGCGAGTATGTCCTGCGGTGGGAGGGCATCCTGTCCAGCGCGGGTGCCCACCTTGAGCCTGTACTGCCATGATAGGCTGTGGCCACTGGCACCCCTAAGCTGGAATACGTGGGTTGGAAAAGGATTTTCTGGTTTTTACTGATCTTTCTTTAATGTATGTGTAGCTCACCTTTATTTCACTGTTTAACATGAGACATATTTTGGGTGTTTATTTAGAAATTTGGTGGTGTTTTTGTGACTGTAGGAAATCTGTCGAAGTAACTTAACTCGTTTGTATTAATTAGCCTGTGGTAAAATTTGTTTCCTTATGTATATCGTTTCACTTCAAACCTCAGCTTCCAAGCATCTGTCCATGTTAAGTGAGGACTTACTGTATTTTTATTATGCATTTTTATTAGAGACCTATACATAGATCTGCTTACATAGATCTTTACAATAGATCTATTTACATATCTCTAAGAATCAGCATTGAGGCAAATTTATTTTTAGACTATGTTGATGTTATTGTTATTTTGAGAGTTGTAGTTAGAAAATGATCAAAAACTTAAAATATATGGAAATGACAAATCAGGCTACCCATCTATGTGCTTGCATTTATGTTTTTGTAATTATATAATGCATTAATCTTGACTTTCTATTTCATTTAGATTTTGATGCATACGAAAGAGATGGTAGAGAAGGTAATGCTGAACATTTTCATCATATAATAACTTGTAAATATCATACCTAGTGACATTTTGTATTCAGGAAAATTGCAACCCAAACAGACTGGAAATGGCTTCTTAGGATGTCTGGTTTACATTTATAATTCCCCCTAATGGATTATAGCTTTTTTCTTTTACTAACACTGATATGATCTAGCCGCTGCTTGAAGCCTATATGTGAATGTTTCAAGCAAATTAGTAACAGTGCTAATTAGAGTTTACTTCCAGGCCTTTATACTGTATGTGCTATAGTGTTGTTTGCTATGATTGATTTTTTTTGGCACTCTTCATATTCTACTAAATAGTGTTTGAAACTGTTAAGAATTGAATACAGATTTGTGCCTCTGAATTTTAAAATCCTGTTATGTTTCTGCTTTATAAATTGCCATGACCACTAAGCTTATGGTACAGTGTGTAAATATAGCCCCCCCCTTTCTAGTCTCTTTGTATTATTCAGTTACACATTTTGTTTCCATTGAAACTAGACACTTTTCCTGCCATTGTAACATCTGTTTTAAGAAAATTAGGGAGATTTTTTAATGTGGCCGTGTGTTCGCCTTTCTGGCTTAGTGGAGCTTAATCTTCAGTTGTACACTCCTGACAACATGGATAAGAATAAATTTAGCCTTTGGGAAGAATCAGTGGAATCCATAATTTCTGTGATATAGAAAATCTTGAGTTTCATTGTGCATTATGGTCACCATGTTTTAGTTGTTAATTTTTATAATTTTTGCTTTTTATTAGATGAATCTTGAAGTTATTTATGGAGATACAGATTCAATTATGATAAACACCAATAGCACCAATCTGGAAGAAGTATTTAAATTGGGAAATAAGGTGAGATAATTTGATAAAATTATGTTTTACTTATTTTCTGACTTTTTTTTTTTTTTTTTAAAGTGCTGTATTCTTTTTTTTTTTTCCTAAGATTTTATTTCATTATTTTTAGAAAGAGGGGAAGAGAGACAGGCAGAGAGGGAGAGAGACATCAATGTATGGTTGCTTTTCACCTGCCTCCAGCCACAGACCTGACTGGAGACCTGGTTTGCAACCTGGTTATGTGCCCTGGCTGGGGAATCGAACCTGCGACCTTTGGGTTCGCAGGCCGGCGCCTTATCCACTGTGCTACCAGCCAGGGCTTATTCTCTGACTTTTTAATATGGAACTTCATAAATTCATGTATATGTGTATTATGTGTTTTTGAAAATAATAAATTTAGTGCCTTCAGTTCTTCATGCTCCTTTACTTTTCTTAGTCTCTTCTCTAATTATTTGTTTTGAGGATAAAATTAAAAGGAAATTATTTTTTCCTTAAATTATAGATATATGTTTACCTTTAAGAACAGACTTAAGTGTGGTGAGTTTAATATGTGATCAAGTTAGTGCTTATCACATTGCCACTCATAAGAACAAACGTCTCTAGTAGTGTTCAGATGCCTTTCATACACTGATAGAAATGGACAAACACCTACCTGCATACGTACTTATACACACATCTATAATGTTTATAAGACTACTTCAGATATATTTGAAAAGGCAAGAGGACATTTAAAAATAGTCATTTTTAGCTTCCTAATTGCAGTGTACAATTAGCACAATTAGTGGTTCTTGATCACTTACTATGTTAAGGTATTGTCCCAATAAACCAAAACTAAGGTATCATCACTTTTTTTTATCATCCCCCTCTGAAATGTAGGAAATCTGAACTATGGTCTTTACTTGAGAGCAAGCCTAGCATATTGTACTCAGATTGTACCTTGCAAAACTGTATTTTCCTTAGAGGCATATGTATATGCCCTGACCCTATCAATAAGACGAGATGACCATTCATTTATTTGTTCAGCATATATCTGTTTGCTTATATTCAAGGTATAGGGACATTATGGACATTTTAATAGTTTAAGTTTTACTTATTTCTAGTTACATATCTATTTGTTGGACTGTGTAATCTCTCAATTCAATAGTTTGAGGGGAAGTATATATGCATTTGGTTGTTAGACTTAAAAAAGACTATTTCATAATTTTGTAATTCTTGGGGCTGACCCTACCAGTTCTGTCCCTGTGCTTTTTTGGTGTTCTTGCATCAGGCCCAGCAGAAACATCACATTCCATACATACATACTTGGTAAATACATTTCCATCTGGTGTGACTTCAAGGTCTGTTTAGATAAACTCTTGGGAATTTGTAGTATGTTCATGTTCTCCCCATTAAATGTTTGAGAAGCTAATATTAATGGTTGAAATTTTCACAGGTAAAAAGTGAAGTGAATAAATTGTACAAACTGCTTGAAATTGACATTGATGGAATTTTCAAGTCTCTGCTACTGCTGAAGAAAAAGAAATATGCTGCTCTGGTTGTAGAGCCAATGTCGGATGGGAATTACGTCACCAGACAGGAGCTGAAAGGATTAGATATAGTTAGAAGGGATTGGTGTGACCTTGCTAAAGACACTGGCAAGTGAGTCCCACTTTCATTTTTGATTTTATTGTTTGTCTTTTAAAAATTCAAGTGTTAACGACATGGACAACACCTGTGATTCTGCCACGCACAAGGACATAGCTTCTTTCTTTCTTTCTAAAAGATTTTACTTATTACTTTTTTAGAGAGAGGGGAAGGGAGAGAGGCAGAGAGGGAGAGAGACATCAACGTATGGTTGCCTTTCACCTGCCTCCAGCTACGGACCTGGCTGGAGACCTGGCTTGCAACCTGGTTCTGTGCCCTGGCTGGGAATCGAACCAGCTTCACAGGCCGACGCCTTATCCACTGTGCCACCAGCCAGGGCTCTTTTTTGTTATTATCACATATTAACAATTTTTTTATTTGAAGTGGAATCTTACAGATTAAAGCTTAGAAAAAGGTACACTCATTCAGTAAAAGATGCTTACTGTAGTTTTTACTCATGGTGAGGGTAAACTGTCACATTTTGGATCTTTACAGAGTTGGTTTTGTTTTGTATTGTTTTGCTTTAATATTCCTGTCCCTTGTATTGTATTCCTAAATCATCCTAGAGCCTCTTTAGGAACATAATTGTTAAGGCATCCCCATTTTATGGCTTAAAATGTTCTGGGATTCAGAGTGGACCATGGAGTGAGACTTTGTTCACTCTGATATCCTTTGTGAGTAACGATTCTTACTAGCCCTGGCCTGATAGCTTAGTTGGTTGGAGCGTTGTCCTCATATGCCGAGGTTACAGGTTTGATCCCCGGTCAGGGGCACATACAAGAATCAGGATCAACAAGTCGGTATTTCTCTCTCTCCCATACTCTCTCCCTAAAAAGAAATGCTGTCAATTAAAAAAAAATTCTTACTAATCTCAGGTTAATTTAAGGTCTAGTTCTCAAAGACCATATGTAGTATACCTGAGAAATAATGAATGTCATGAGTGACCTCCTAGCTTTGCACCTGAGGCTGGAGATTGTAGTACGACCTGTTTTATTTTTTTAGGCTCATATTAATTTGTAAAACACCCATTTAAAAATGAAATTTTAGATAACTTTACCATCATTCTAGATATTGCTGGTTTGTGATCCTGAGCAATTCTGAAAGTGCATTCTTTTTTATTAAAGCAAAAATTTAAATTAATTTTAATATTACTGAATATCAGCATATTTTACTTGTTTCCCATTCTTCCTCTTGTTTTCAAGTCAGGAGATTGAGCAATTGTTTCTTCTGCAAACTACTCTTGATTAGGCAAAGTTGATCATTCGAGTATAGGTCACTGTTAGCCTTTTATGAAATGTAGTTTGAAATGCTTCATTGCCCCCAAATGTACCCAAAGATGAAACTATTTTGTATAGACTGTCGATTAGAGTGTTCTCTTCAGCTTTGTGTTTTCTAAGAAAAGATGCATCATAATAGAAGTAAATTTCTCTGAGTTAGAAATGTATTAGTAATTAAAGCTATACAAATGTTTTTGTCAGGGTTCTTTTTCTGACAAATTATAATGCAGCTGTCAAACCCTCGCTCTGCATTTTTCTCAGAAATGGATAAAATATTGGCTTCCTTACTCCTTTTCATTTTATTTTTTTCCTGTTTAGGGGGTTGGGTCTGGTAGAATAACATGAAGTTTTTGAGGGATAGTGTGAGGTTAGAGAATATCGAGCAATATAATGAAGCTGAAGAAAGAAAAGTTGAACTTTTTGGTTTCTTTTTTTAAAATTTGTGTAAGGAACTTTATATTTTCACTTACCAAGTAGCTAATGGTCATCTTGGGTGGAGACGGTAAGATAATCAGATATAACATCTTAGTGCTTTATGAGGAAAATGAAATGATTGTTTTCTAGCACATTGACTTATGAGTAGACTATAACTGCTTTTGAATTTTGTAATTGCTTAAAATAAAGTGGTACACATAGCTAGTGTGTCTTTGTTTTGTATGAAGCATTATAGATGCTGCATTAAAAATGACCTGTATGACTAAGGGCAAACCTGACATTTCAAGGTTGGTAAACCTTTGGTAGAGTTAATGTTGAAAAGCAAATTTTAACAACAGCCTTTTAGACATTGACCCTCATGTTAGCTTTTTTTTTTTCAATGTACGGTTGCCTTTTACCTGTCTCCAGCTATGGACCTGGCTGGAGACCTTGCTTGCAACCTGGTTATGTGCCCTGGCTGGGGAATTGACATGTTAGCTTTTAATACAGTTCTTGTCCACATGTTAATCCAATGGCATTTCTCTTCCTTTGCTCTTCTTTATCAATGAAGTACGATATTAAAAAATCAATTCCTGCTTTTTTTGCAGCTTTGTCATTGGCCAAATTCTTTCTGATCAAAGCCGGGACGCTATTGTGGAAAATATTCAGAAGAGGCTAATAGAAATTGGAGAAGATGTGCTAAATGGCAGTGTCCCAGTGAGCCAGTTTGAAATTAACAAGGTAACTGTAGCATTTATAGCTGAGCCCAGCTGCCGCCACCGTGTTTTTCTCCTCCTTCAGATCGCTGAAGAACCACCTCATCCTTGCAATTGAAATAAATTCTAGCCGGTGATGAAAACTGCTTAACAGCTATCTCACAGATTGAGCATTAGCATACCACGCTTCCTCTTCCAGCCATTGGTATTGCCATGTCTGCCGCAAGGCCTTCTCTCCGCATTCCTGATTTTAGTTTGTGGGAGTCTTCTTTCTAAAAGGTCTGTGGAGTGATCAAGTTGATGTTTCAGGGACTAGAGAATACCTTCTTCTTCATAGCCCTCCTGAGTTATAGTTGTTCGGGGGCAGGACTGCAAGAGGGGGTGTGTGTGTGCTCACACACTTGCATGTGTGCACGTGTGTGTAACTTCACAGAAGGTGATTCTTAGAGATGCTGTCATCAGGCAGTTTTTTTGGACATAGTTATAATTTACACTTGATGGGTAGTCTTAGTTGTTGAAAGTAAGGAATATTTTTTCTTACATAATTTGGAAAAAAAAAAAAACACCTTGGTTTCCAAAATGCTGTGTCATACAAGATGTTAGGTTGCCGACCTTTTTCTCATTTAAAAAGAGTAGGTACCCCTCCATATTTAGAAGCTCATTTTGCTAGTTTTATAATAAATAGATTTCATTGTCAAAGCTCATGAAAATAATTTTAATGAAAAGTGATATAATGATTACATTAAATGGAAGATTTAGAATTAAAAATTATTTATAATACCCCTGTGGTAAAAGTAATGCTTGCCTCAGTTTTTTTCAGTATTTACCTGGCTTTGTCAAGTATATAACTATCTATCTAGTCACTATGGTACACACCTGGAACTAATTTAAAATAATATTGACTATAAACTATAACTGAAAAATAAAAATAAGTTTGAAAAAAATATTCTCAAAAGAAAAAAGCAGTGCTTGCCATTGTTGCACATTTTACTTAACATTTTTACATTGTAGCAATTATAATATGTTCATTTGAAATCTATTTTGACTTAGCATAAGGCACATTTTTCACATTTTTATATTACCTTAAAACCATTGTGTAAATCAACATATTAATCTTTTTTTTTTTTTTTTTTAATAGTTTAATGTATTTTAATAGCAAACTTACAGGAACAGCACAGAAGACAGACAACATTAAAAACATGTACTTGCATGTAGGACAACTCAGAAAAGTATAGTGAATGGATGGAATCTGCTGTATGATAAAAATGCTACAAACACCATTTAGTTGCCATCAATAAGAAATTTACTTGTTTTAAAAAAATCCAAATGCTGGCATTGTCCAGAAAAATTTAACAGGTTTATTTATATTGTTATAAAGTTGAACTGCTGAAACTTGTTCACTGAAACATCTTGACTTGCATTAATGCTTTATGACCCCGCATTTATATTAA